>CM045557.1:27565781-27613138 GCA_024721245.1 Mitragyna speciosa
ATCATCGTCCGTGAGGAATTATAAATATTGATATATTTGGAATCATGGGGTTGCATGTAACTGTATATATGTTGGCTGGAGAATCTCATAGCATAGATCTTAACTTTACTTCGTTCATCCTTTCAAATTGGTTATATATTCATATTGCATGCTATTAATTGATAATATGATGACCATATCCAGATCATAAGCCTAAAAAGTAGCCAAAACAATACCACCTACATTATAGTAATAATAAAAAAAAACTTTTTTGTTAAGTAATGTAACTAAAAATTTTATGAACTTTCTTGTTCTTAGAGTATACATATACACATATTTTAAATAGTCGAAAAACCAATTAGTCTATTAAGTTGTAAAGACAACAAGACAAGTATCAATAGTATCTTGCTACATCATTCAATATCTTTATTATAAATCTTTTGATTGCGTTAAGCACTTGAAAACAAATACATTGGGTTCTCAACTGCAATGAGAAGGAAAGCATAATGTTATTCATTTTCTGTGGGTTGGAAAGCAAAAAAGTTTCATGTATTAGTGCAAGTTTCACGTGTGATTGTAGTTGCTTTATTTTTTGGTGGGTACTATGGGTAGAGAAAAAAAAAATTGTAGATTGGATTCAAATTTTGTTTTTTTGTATTTGGACTCTATTCAAATATTATTCTTATTTTTCGCTAAAAGATTGTATGGAATAATGATATAGGCCTACCAATATGTGTGTGTGTGTGTGTGTTATATATATTGAAGTAGCCTACCAGTATATTATTTAGGCAAACTTTCTGGCCTCGCGAATCACGAGTTCGTTTAATACTACATTTTAGTACAATAATACATTCTTGGGACAAAGCCTGAAACACTAACTAATAAATAAAATTTTAAAAAGAGGGAAAGGGGCCAAAAAAAAAAGAAAAAAATAAATTCACGTGGCCAAAGGATTTCCGTACAGATGACGTAATACGTTTTTTTTTTTTTTTTTATGATGGCAGAAATTGCCATGTCAACAGAACAAGTAACCGCAATATTGCTGAAACCTAACCGGCCCTCCGCCCCTTCCCCAAAACAAAAAAAAAAAAGGGGAGGGGGGGGGGGGGGGTGGGGGGATTTAAGAAAAAAAAAAAAAACCTGCAACCCCATGGGCATCATCATTTTATTCTGATTTTAAAATTATAAAATTGGAAGACAGTTCTTCTCTTCACAACCCCCCTCCCCCCCCCAAAAAAAAAAAAAAAACTAAAGGGAGGAAATTATAAAATGGGAAATCTTGAAATCAACCCTGATTTTGACTTACACTTTGAAAGTGTAACAAATTCTGGGTTTGGCAAAGCAAATCTGATTTATATATTTTGTGAATTGAAGTAAATCTGGGTTTGGCAAAGCAAATCTGATTCATATATTTTGTAAATTGTAACAAATTCTGGTCTATCATTATCTGTACCTAGTATTAATAGTTAAACAGTTAGTTTTATCGTTCTTTTTTTAAGGTTACATTATCATCATGCAGGGTAGTTTGAGAATTGTTTGTCTATTTTCTAAATTTCGAATGCTCATAATTATGCCTATTAACATGTGATGACATTGAGCATAGCAAAAGGAACTTTAGCAACAATATTCATGGCAAAATTGGGTTCCCAAGAGCAGTAGTATAAATTAGTTCGAACTTAGTTTTCATAACAACGAACCAAATCATTGCTACCATTCTTTTCATTAATCTCATCTAATTCGCAATCACTGCTGTAACTAGTGATGTTAATCACTTTCTCTTGTTTTATAATTGCACATACTTTACCACCTTCTGGATTTTTTTATCAAATTCAGAATTCAAAAATGCCTTGACATACTTGGCTAGTTGGTCCACACCAAAGATGCTAAACTACTCAAATAATAATCTAGTAGATGTAATATGTGTAGTTATATGATTTGTTTGGTAATGCAGGTTGACAAATGAGGATTTGCTTTTTGCTCACTTTCTTGGGGGTAGATTTCCATATATAACATAATTGGATTGGTAACATTATTTAACCTTTTTTCTCCCTCTACTTTTTCAGGGGTCAATCATACTTTTGGTTTGATTATTGGTTTACCTAATAATTTATCAGTAGTCCTAGGTGTATATTTATACACGTAGTAGTCCAATATCACACAAATAATTTTGGGTACCACACACTTTTTTAATTGTCCTGGCCATCATGTGAAAGCCCGTAAATACCCTTGCCTTGCGATGCTGTGAAACGTGCCGATAGGAGGGCAAAATTGTCCTCGTGTTGTGAAGGTTGTTCAGTTCATTAGAGAATCAACTAAAATTAGATTAGGTGGGCATGTAATTCGATGCTTATTGGTTGCCTACCACAAAAGACATTTGGTATATTAGGCCTATGTCCCACAAATGTTTAATTGAGTGGGTTAGTTCCTTAATGTTTTACATATGAGAAGACATAGACGCAAAAATACACCAAAAAAGAAAGAAGATACACATTCTTTAATCATTGATAAGGACAAAAGTTCTCAATCAACTGCTAACATTAATAGGGTGTTACTGCATTTGGCTTTTGTTACAAGTGATATTCTGTATTTCTAATAGAGACTTACTAACAACACGTAGGTTTATCTCCTTTCCTATGAAAATTCTGACAAAAAAAAAAAGACTTGTGAAGAAGTTAACAACATTGGTAAGTGGAGTGGTAATCACCCTTTGATAACAGTTCCTAAGTTCCCTTTCTGTTACTTCCACAATGATTTGATAAGAGTCGAGTGGAGAGTAAATAAACCCCTTTGGCCAACTCAAAAGTTAGTAATTGCCTTTGGATTGGTTTGAGAATTTAGGTTTATCCCCTTCTCTACAAAAATTCTAAAAAAAAATAAAAATAAAAAACTTACTAACAACACGTACGTTTTCAGCCCGAAAACAAGACCCATTCAAAATTATGGGCTGGGTAATGTGTACTAATGGCTATAACATATTCTGAGGCTAGAACAGGAAATGCGCTACCATGCTGGTAAATGGGATCATTTGCACAGGCCGTGTGATTTAACCATTGGGCTTTCATGGTTTTCACAGACTGGAAGAGAGAATATAAGGAACAGTGAAAATCGACCTAGCCATTTGGGACAATCAGAATTTGTTTTAAACGTGAATTGATGGTAAGAAAAAAAAATCTTTTATCTAGAAGGAAATTCTTCAGCTTGATATTCACTCTTTTCACCCGACCTCTAAACTTAGTCATGGCCTATCTAGCTACAAATGGTTACGGGTTGCCATCCAGTGTTTGATTCGTAGTCATTAATATACCAATAGGCTTCGGTGGTGAATTTTATCCAAAAAGAAACAATTTGCTTCCCACCTTTTTGTTGCATTCTCGTGCATGAATTTATAAAAGCGGTAGAAAAACCTATGTAGCGCAATATGGAGATAATGTACTATTATCTTAGTAAGATTCTGGATCTGGACAGAATATTTTTCCATACTGAACACAGATCAGAGCTATAATGAAGTTTTACCAAATAGAAAAACAGAAGTTATGAAGGAAGCTTTGTCACGAATCCACACACATCCTTGAATAGGGTTGTCATGTTTGGTAAAATTTTCTATGTTTAATCTAAAAATAAGTATAAAACCAGTATTGAGAAATCTAATACCTTCCAGAGATTTAAACCCTTTTTCCATTCAGATGGTAGTTTTCTCTTTCATAAAATTCAAGATAAGATTAACCTCCAGCGCTAGCCATTATCAACGGCCACTTCAATAACATCAATTCAACCGGGTTGAATCCGGGTTCTAAAGCAAGCATCAGGGCCATCCATTCACCGGAAGAAACTCACTGTTCCATTATAAAATATATTAGAATTAGGGGTGGCAATTTCTGACTACGACCCGAAAACCCGACACGAACCTAACCCGAAAATAGCGGGTTTGGATTGGGGGTTTGTGGGTTCGCGGGTCGGTACTCGACTGACCCGCGAAGAAAAACAAGTCGGGTTCAGGTCGACCCGCGGGTTGACCCGCGAACCCAAAAAAAAAAAAAGAAAAGAGATTAAAACACATGAAAAAAAAATGATCAAACACATTTTTTGCAAATAGTAATATCAAAGTCGCTCATTAACAAACACTTAATTCCTCCTACAATTTACTTTCATAAACCTAAGTAGAATTCTTAATTTTTCTTACAATTTACTTGATTAATTATCCAATGAATGAAATTTGTGTTTGAATGTGAATAAGTGGAACAAGGCATTAATTATCCAATGAATGAAATTTGTGTTTAAATGTGAATAAGTGAAACAAAGTTACAAAATGGTTAGTAGTAATTTTTTTTATTTTTATTTTTTTGAAGAAAAGAGGGAAGAAAAGCATTAAAACACACACACACACACAAATGATCAAACACATTTTTTTGCACATACTAATATCGAAGTCATTCACTAAAATACACTCTTACAATTTACTTTGATAAACCTAAGTAGAATTCTTAATTTTTCTTACAATTTACTTGATTAATTATCAAATAAATGAAATTTGTGTTTGATGTGAATAAGTGAAACAAAGCTACAAAATGTTAGTAGTAGTTTTTTTTTTCGGGTCAGCGGGTCAAACCAGCCAATCCGTTTCGGGTCGTGTTTCAGGTTGAGCATTTTCGGGTTGGCGGGTTGACGGGTATACCCAATTCTCAACCCGACCCGCCAACCCGACCCGTTGCCACCCCTAATTAGAATTACTTCAATTACAAGCATTTTAATTTGCAATTCTTCCGCTACTGTTATTTATTGTTCTAGGAAACAATGGTCATTAGGTGCCTTGTTCTGGCATTTTAATTTGGTAATCCTGAATTGCATTCCCCTAGTGAATATGTGGTTAGCGTTGCCAAAAGTTCTTCTCCGTGCTTCCAAGGGTGTTCGCTGTAACTTAATAAAATGAGAGCATGGTGTTTATGCACCGGGTCGGCGGGATTGTTGATTATGAATCACGCAGGTGGCAAGGGGGAAATTTGATATTGATAAGTAAACCGCGTAGATAAAGAGGTTAGTAGGTTACAGTAAGAAAGAAAAGTAGAAATTCAACTGACTCATAACGGAAAGAAAATGAGCAACTAGCTTTTAGAATTGCATGCTTAGGTGTCAAGTTACGAATATTCATGTTGTAGACTTGTAGAAGTTATTGAGTCTGGTTAACGTCCATTATTCCTCGCCATTCAGGAAAGAGTGGAGGGTGGCTCCAGCCGATGTCATAACGTTTAATATCATTTTTATTTTTTTTTTTGGGTATGTAGGTTCATCTCTTCAGTTTTTTTTTTTTTTTAACTTTCCGTCTACATTTAACTTTTGTTTTCGTGTTGAAAAATGAATTCTCCAACCACACAATGGTAGAGGCAGATATAATTTTTCTGGATTCTCGACTGCTGTAATGCAGTATCAATTATTATAACACCACACACACACACACACACACACAACGAGCTGAAACGACAACCTGCAATTGACTGAGTCTGGCTTGTGTTGAATGTTCTAAAGGAGATTGAATAGTATCTGTTAAAATCTTTAGCTTTTGAATAGGCCCATCAAGTAATCAACATATCAAAATATACAAGTTGATAATATCATGAAAATCAAACAGAAGAATTCGTTTAGAATAACAACACCATAAATGCAATACACAAGAGACTCTTTGGTCACCAACATCCCAGAGATCATATTGACAGCAGAGCTAAAAAAAGTTGAAAACAAAAATAGAACTTAGAATGAAATGAATGACATTTATACCCAGAGACTGATTGCTTCGGAAAAAATAGAAGTGGTCCTTTCCATGAAAAGAATGATATTATACAGGCCGATTGCTTAATGGCTTCAAATCAACACTTAACAACACAAGCCAAAAAGCAACTCAAAGCAAACACGGGACACAACCCAATTAATACATGACAGATTTGCAAGAGCAAACTTAAGACGACCAAGAACTGACCTATTTGTAGCAACTGGAAAGCAGGCACAAGAAAAATAGTTTGTCCACCTTCGCCACTCGTACCTGGCTATATCTGAAGATCGTCTAATGATAGTTGTTCTGCAGTCAACAGCTTCAATTTCTGCCATAAGATATTTGATCAGCCATCAAAAAAATGTTAGTTGATATTGATTTTATAATTATATACACTCGAGTGATCAGCTAGTATATGAAGTACGACTACAGGGAAAAAGTATGACTTGAGGCTATCTTTCTCTAATTTGCGAAATTTCCTTCCCCTCGCTCCTCTTCACCCCTCATTTTCCACTTGCACACGAGGTATTTAAATGTGCATCAATATCTACGGAGAGCATAGGACTGGGAGAGGGGAAGCTCCTATCTTGGTCCTTCTATCTTAGCACCTTGAAGAAACGGTAGATAATTCCCTTAGTACTCCCAAGCCCAAAGGACCAAATGCAATATTTTAGGATATGAATATTTGGCTTGAAATTTGAACACAAACCAATGGGGAGAAGCAAGAAACAATATAAGAGGAAGAATAGCAAGATTGAAGAAGTCGCATACCGTAATGAACTGTGGAGGATCATCAAGACTAGATGAGCAAGAATAATTTCCCTCTTTAGCTTTGCGGTTAATTTATGACAAACTCGCAGCTGGGAAAAAGAATAGCCATTGCAATAAATATCATGACATATGATAAGAAGGAAAAGTGTATCATCACAAAATGGTAGTTCTGGTATTGGCATGAAACAGGTTTGAGGACTAAAGATGCCTAGCGGACCAAATAGAGAGAAAGGCATACCTCTGATCTAGTTGTGCCACCAACTATAAATACGAAAATCCGTTGACCCATCTTCTTGAAATCACTAGACGCATGCCTCAAAATTGAATCACTACAAGAAGATATGAATGGAGGAGTAAATTACTACTTCTAAAATTGAACCAATATGTGCAATGGAAGGTGTCAACAATGTCAAAAACAAACAAAGCAAGGGTGGAAAGATGTCTCATGGTTTTTTATCCATTATCTTGTTTTTGAATTATTATGCAGAAAATTAAAAGAATTGAAGAAGTAAGGAAGTAATGACAAGTAAATAGAACAATAAAATATGCTACTTCCTTAAACAAAGATAGCTTGCTGTTTAGAAACTATACAGGTATTTCGAGATCAGTATTCGTAGCCATTGTCGTTCCCTATGCAAAGTGGAAAGCTGTATGAAATAACAAACAGCTTGAATACAAAGATACCTTGAATAGCCATCATCAGAGTTTCGAGGACGGGCCCATGTTGCTGTTCGTTTTGATCTCACTGAATGTGCAGCAGGAATCTCACCCGTTCTCACTGATGCAGAAAGAGAATTCCCATGGAAAGTTGCACTTGGGTCATTCATACATGGGTAATCATTCTTAGCGAGTTCTCCTTTGCTCAATTTTTCAACGAGTTCCTGAAATGTGACAGTAGCTTCAGCAAGGCATCGGGCTCTTTCAAAGGGAGAGTAACACCAGCAGTTGCTTATTTGAGTTTATGTGACTTGACTTTACTTTTTTCATGCCTATGTAAAGATCCGTAACCGGGCATATGAAGCATCAGAGGGTCAAAGGTAGGATTCCATTTAGTAATTCAATGGTAGAAGTCTCAAACTAGGACCTAACATCTATCAATATAGCATGGTATGAACACAGCTCTCTCTTTTACCCGTGTGCATAGGTCCATCTTGGTTGCAAAACTAGAATTAAAGGTACCTCTATCATAGGGTAGAAACGCGATAGTTGCCATGTAACTTCTTCACCAGCACGGTCTTTTCTGGCTGCATGTTTTTTCTGAAACAAATTGGAGAAGAGCAAGTAGTTATCAATAGGGAGATTCATTTAGTTCTGCAAGAGTTTTTGAAAACCAGGTTCACCACACCTTGTGTACATCAAACTTCAGGGAGAAAGGTACAATAGAGCTTTTTTGGCTGTCTGGTGCTCCCTCAAGCAACCTCATGTTATACACCGCATTCATATCTTCTTGTGGCAATCTAGCCAACTAAAAAGGCATATAGAGATATTATAAGCAACAAGGTTAGATATGACATTTTGATGCATACAATAAAACTCTTTTTTGACTAAATTGTATAAAAGATGACATTTTCAGCATGAGCATGCATTAAAATGCAAATCTACCATGTAGATGACATCCAGAGTGATGCTTCAATAGGTTGCAGACATGCACAACTACACTTGATAAATGCATGGAAAGAACAAGCCATAACAACAATACCTTTTCATTACCATATCTCCTTTTTCCCTTTCTTTTTCCCTCAGCAATACTTATAGAGGGATAGGAAGTCTTTAATTTAAACTAATAAAAAAATGGACGCTGTGGCAGTGTTGCAATCTATTACCCAGTTAACAATTGTCGAGAATTCAAATAAACTAAGAAATTAGTGCATAAAAAAAGGAGTTAGCTAGGTCTTCCAACAGATTGTCTGATTCCGAGAGAGCATATGTGCCGCTATCACACACTTGAATGATTTATAACTTATTCTGAAGCTCTAAAAAATGAGAAACAGAATCTCCAAAGTAAATGAGGAAACTAACCTCCATTAATTTTGCCACTTTGTCTCCCTCAAACTTCTCAGGATGAACAGCTGCATAAATCATCAGTAACCGTAACTTATTTTCACGTGTAACATCCTGCAGAAAGGGAATGGTGGGATCAGCTAAAGACATACAAATCATACTGAAAAGATTGTATTCACAATTCAACTAGTTCTAACCTGCTTTGTTCTCAGAAAGTTGATGACATCCTTGGTTCCAGCACCTCCAAAAACAAGATCCTGCTCTAATTGCCCAAGTTCTTTTAGCCCCAGTTCCCTTATGGTTCTATTAATTTTTCCAGCAATCTGAACAAAAAATGGCTCAAGTGAAACCATATTTCTCAGAGTATCTTGTAATTTAAACATACAGTTACACGTGCATCATACTCCATACTTTTTTGCAATTATCAACTCTGTAAAAGCATGCCATGTGCATCAATTAAAGATGAAAGCTTGTTACTTAGTGTCCCCTCTTGGTAATAGAGATGCAAGGAACAGAGTTATTCTTAAGGAAAGCAATCAAGTAGCCAGAGAAGGCATACAACTTGCAGTACTACTGTACTTTCACATGGTTAGAACTATTATAGATCGTGACGCCATCAAATGCAGCAATATCAATTTGTACCTCTTAGTCCTAACGAAATTATGAAAGCATGAAATTGTAAAAGAAATATGTTCAAAACAATTACAGGTGTTTCTATTCTATTGAAACACAGATAAGTGAACCCTTTTCTTCTTGCACTCAGACTTCTCTAAAATTTCAGAATTTTCAGAATTGAGTTTATTAAAATTGGGTAGTCCCTATAACGTAAAAAGGGTTACCAACAAGATTTTCTCCGTTTACAAAGTTCTTCATTTCCATTCTTGCAGAACTCCATCTTCATTTAACAAAACTCAACGTGTGCATGATGGAGAAGTAACTTTGAGCAGAGTGGCTCAAAAGAGATGCTGGGCATGTTCTCTATTGCTGCGCTTTCTCTAGAGCTGTATATAAAATCCAAAAACTATCCATAGGATTGGAGAAAGTATTTGCCATTAAAGTTTTGAAAGTGACAGCTGTGATAAAAATAAGCATACAAGACGGTGGCTGATAAACCTGCTTCACATGTTACAAACTAGTACAACACGGTTGACAAACAACAGTACAGAGCAACAAAAACTTTGTATATAGTCAAAAGCAAATGGATGCACTACTATAGCAATTTTAAAGGCATTCAAATAATGGAGTGCGTTCCACATAATAAATGCCATGCAAGTTGTCAGTTGAAGATGCCAAAGACTGAAGCCACAGGAGCTGTCCTGTGAAGATCTTTAAAATTTGTTGTGCTTCAAGGTCTACACTAGATCATCAGAAAACAAATGTTCACAAGAGATCCTTGAAGGACAGATCTGGTCTTAGAAATTTAACTATTATTAAACTCGCAGTGGATTAAAGTTATATTTTCTCAATATTTGCGCAGAATGCAAGTGAACAAGCTGAAAATGAATGGAAGAGGCCTCTAATAACTCAATACTTACCAACCAAGATAAAGAATTATAAATTAGTTTATTACAAAAAGGACATCATAACATATCCAAAATCCAAAAGAAAATAATAATAAAACTAGTAACATCGATGACATTCAAGTACATGACACTCACATCTACATGGAGGGAAAGCTTTTCAATTTGTTCACTATATTGAGGCAAAGCTTGAACCATCTTCTGCAACTCGCGAGTAGACAATTCACCACCATCTCTATGTAAAGATAACAATCAGTGATTACGAGAAAATAAGATGCCAGAAGCCAAAGTACGAAATCAGAAACAAAGTGATCAACTTCACAAAGAGTGACTCTAGGATGTCCTCATGATTTACGTTGACAAACAAGTGAATATTATGCTTGTACAATCTCACCTTCCCAAGATTTTTTAAATATATGGAATGGTTTACTAAGTATACATTCAACAATTAATCTTGGTGGACCACTGAAAACACTTGCACCAACATAGCACAAATCAATATAGATTGACACTAACCTACAGATTCCGTGAACAATCAAAAGGAAAGTACAAGTTCTATCGAAAGTAGATATCAAGGGTACAACACACTGGATTTGATAAAGTATCTAAAGTGGATCAACAATCTTGCTTACTTCTACTTACTCAATCACAAGGAATTCCACTTAGCTAAAGAAAAATAGCAGTATCTAAAAGCGGTTCACTTCTACATAAAAGCAAATAAAACACAAACATAGATGGCCAAGAAACTGTCCAACATGATTCGAAAAATTTACACAGGTGGTTCGAAAATACTGTAGTATTATCACACTTCCCAGTGACACTAATCCACAACATTGATACTCTAAACTCTAGTCGATCGAATAACAACGTAAAGATATATTCCGAAGTAAACATAACTGACACTCTTAAAAGTGTGTTATTTCAAGTTGAAACAGGAAGCAAATGTTGAGCCAATTAAGAAAAATGACAATGGCCCACAATCGCAGTATACGAGAGACTGATTAGATAAATCACACACAGAAAATCTACCAGATCTACGTAACATACAGAGCGATGAACAAAAGTAAACCACTATATCAAACTTTAACAGAAACATAAAAATGATCTTAATCCAAATAAAAACATTATAAAACTCTCTCAGAACAGTAGCTGACCATCTATCATTTGCAATTTGACTTTTTAGCTTGTTTGTGTGGCAATCGATAAAAATTGTACTGGACATAAGGCTGATGGAAAATAGAACAACAGGAAAAGAAGAAACGAAATTTGAAACTTTTCATACAGTCAGTCATATGGATAATTAACAGAATGCTACTATGAAAACTCGAACCAACCTTGAACCATGGTGCATTTTGTGCAGCTTTATTCTTTGTTACAAAGTTTGTCATCTTCTCATGCAACCGTTCACTAGCCTGACAAGAAAGTTAACGATCAAAGAGAATCCCAACTGCACCAATTCTCAACTGAAATATATTTATGCACTATGCATACATCTGCTATGTGTGAATGACGAAGCTCCAGCCAGATTGGGTCATGATCCTCCAAAAGAACCTCCTTTTTTCTCAGGAACACCAGTTTTGCTCGGAACCTAGGCAGATTAATACACTTCAGTTGCAGCTGAGGGGGTCCAAGAATTGCAAGAAACAGAGGATTGCAAATTTGAACTTACCTCGTGAACATATTTATTACCCTCCAGATTTAGTAGATCATGGCACATAGCATCATATGTCCATTCATGTATAATAGGAGCAATCTATCCAATTATTTAAGCACAAAAAAAAAAAGTAAGACAAAATTATGAAAAAGTATATATGCACTGAAGCAAAAGATAACCATTTGGTGCAACTAAAATACCTGGTCTACTGATCTATCAAGAATAAGCAATTCACATGTTTCTGTTTGTGGGTAATTAGGGAGGTTGGCTTTGTACTTCATAAGACAATTCCAAACAGCAGCAGCTAGCTTTGTAGGAATTAGATCACGAAATGTTGTCACCGTGGTAGGATCAAGGGAGTTGGCAGCACGATAGCGCACAAAGGAAACTCCTGTAGAAAATCAAGTATCAAGCAAGCTTTATAATTGATGTATGCAGTACTAATCAAGATTAAAGAATTTTACATACATACCCGCAGTGAAGCAAAAACAGTTGCAATGCTGTTGGCCATTGCATTCAAACATGCGTCACCCTTGCGTGAACTTTCTTCATCACCAAAAAGTTCCTCTAAAGCCCTCTCATTATCCGTGATGAAACCCTAGATATCAATTGCAATAATCCAATCATAAAACTTTAGATCATAAGAAACAGAGTAACCATAGGATTAACATTGTAGTCTAATCCTCGTGATTTCAGTCATTTGCTATCTATGTCAAATATATTAAATCTTTGAGTTCATAAAAAAGATTTCGCATTTTATCTTAATGCTAGGGAGTTCAAACACTTTTTTTCATATCATCCAACAAGATCTAAACCTTTATCCTAGTTTTTTTTATTATTATTATCATCAAAATCCTAATTGAAACGATGGAGATCTCAACTGAAGTCTGAGATTTAGAAAATGAATAATTAAATTAAAACCCACTGTAAATAATTAAGTAATGCAATATCACATACTTGGCTATCTATGGCGAAGTATTCCAAGTTCATCTGCACATTTCATGCACAAAATGAGAATTTAGCAAACTCTATGACCATTTGGAAACAACAAACAGAACCTCACAAAAGGTCTCGTAATTAAAATTTGTGTAACCTCTCTCAAGGCACCAATGCGTGATAAAACACTTGTATCCCTCTTTATCTGGTTAACAAGGTCTCGAGGCACGGGTGAACTGAAGAACACAAATGCCTGAAAAAATAACATGGGTGGAGACAACAAACCAAAAGCAAGTTACCATCTGATTTTCAGAAATTTGTCTACATATTTTCTTCCTAAAAAGATGGAAAAGGAGTGCAGGAAAAAATACACTACAAAGTTCTTAGCAAAGTTCTTAGCATACTTTTTATACAAAGGCGATCTTCCAGCCATGTCAGACAAGAAGATGACAACACTGCATATCAAAAGAAACGGAGAAATAAGTGAGCTGGAATAGCTGTTAAGCCCAACATGCCAATATAAAAAGTGAAAAAGATCTTAAGCTGAATCAAGCAGCATCTGATGTATGAAGCATTGAAGCGGATTAAAACGTAATTATAGGACCCTAAATCTTCAATTTACCTTGAGTTTTCAATGTAACATCAAAGTTTGAACCATACAACCACAACTTTGAAGAATCCAGGTAAACCATTGGGATCTTTAAAAAAGCAACTCTCATTTAAGCAAGCAGTTCAATGGAGAAGAAATGATATAACCTGATAGACTTTCACATAGACATTCATTGGAGTTATATCCCCTTTCAAGCTCATTGCATAATTAAGATATGAAATTTTTTATGTTTCAGACACCAACATCAAGAGGATTAGACAAGTTAAATTCTTTAAGACTATCAAGCTAAAAGTTTGAGAAGTTAAAGGCAATTACTTTTCTTTGGTTGGCTGAATAAAATATATAGCATCCATTGTCGGTAAAGGCTGCCGTCGCCTGTGTATGTCTTCCACCACTGAAAGCCAAAATGGACATTGTAAGTCAGATAGACAGCATCAGCATATTAACATATCAGTGTATGAAAATCACAATTAGCCCTGAAAAGCTCTGAAGCTATTTGATAAACCCTTTAGAATAGCATAAACTTTCCTACCAGCTAATCTAAATAAAATGCAAAAGTAAAAAACACAAGTTAGCTAGAAACTCCCCCTCCCCCCTTTCTCTCTCTTCCCTCTCCAGAACAACATGAAAAAGGAAAGAGAATTTTTTTTTGGGGGGGGGGTGGGGAAGGAAACTGCAATTTAATCATATTTAGGTGTTTGAAAGTGCAACTACAGGTTCTAGCTCTGAAATAATCTTTTGCTTTACCACTTTGGCTGTGAAAAGAGTGGACTCTTTTCTAACAAATAAAAGAGATCTGAAATAGATTTTGTTGTCTATAATGGAAACAGATACAGCAATTTCTTGTGTACACACTAATAATATTTACTCAGAGCACATGAAGAAAACTCTGATTGTTTTGTTATGATTCTCCAAGAAACCATAAATTATACTCATGTTTTCCGAAGAAAAGAAAGTGGGGCAGAAGTCGTGCAACTCAAGCCAACTTAAAGGGGATTTCAAAATGCCTTATATTGAAGAAGATTAATAAGGCCTGGGATACAAAATTGAGTGGAAACTTGTTACTACATATGTGCGATGTGCATACAATAAGGGTCCTGATACTATCAACCAAAACAGGAAAGTCATTGAACAAAGCTAAATGAGAATGGATCAGGCAAATCTAACATGCCAGTATGCTCCAGAAATATGTATAAACCAGAATGCTTGCTAAAATTGACACACTCTTTTGGCCAACTCAAGATTATGTTAACAAAGATTTTTTCCTACCTATAATACATCTCCAACTTATTAGGTAAGGAGAGCAGAAGACTAACTTTCCCTTAACACTTTTGCCCTATTTATATTCTCAATGATCACAATTTCATGCTTCCAATTAATGATCTCTGACATAAAAACACTATCAAACTGATACTGGAAGGAAGAGCAAATGACTAGTCACAGCTGCAATATACTGACTACCCAAATATAAATAGCTGTGGTTTTGAAATTTAATAACAATTTAATCAGAAAAATGTTTCCCATGACTGTACATTTGGAAGCCTAAACATAAAAAGAATACACCCAATAAATTAAGGGCTAAATATTGTATATAGTCCTGCCTATGTCACACAAGTATATAGATGAGTAAAATACAATATTCTAGGGAAACAGGTGCTCTAATCTTACATGAAACTCCTTCCTCCGTGATGTCCGCCATCTTGCATGAATATGACATTATTTTGACAGTTATTTTGTCCATGACAAGCACCTATAGGCATCACAGTCAAAACAGACCAGTAAATAAACATAATGCTGATACATATAGAAACACAATAAGAATCAAAAAAGAAAATAACCAAGGATGACTGAAGAAAGTTAGGAAACTAGAGTTGAGCTATAGAAATGTATTAAGATTCATGCTACTGCAAAACACTATTAAAAAAGTGTTATAATAAGAAAAATATTTTGGCTGCAAAATCATTCTTTCTCACTGAAAATGAGTGGAGAATTTAATACAAGGAAATAAGTCCAAAATGCGTGTGCAATTACATTGCCATAGGTGGGATTTGGAAATATTAATATCATTATTCGCCAAATTACTACCAACATTGTTCACAGAATTCTACTTATGAAGAGTGCTTATTCTCATAGATTCACTATAGATGCAAGAAATTACATACAGTATGCATCAGTAAGTAGGCAACATATATTAAGCTAGCTGATAAAGCAAGAATAGCAACGCTAAAGATGGAAAATAGAAAAATATTTCAAATTGATCACACCTTCCAGGTGGATTTTGAATCTCCTGTTTTTGTAGACCGAAGCATTTCGTATAGCAATCCTGCAAAAGGGACATAGGACTATTTAAAAAAAAAATCAAGCACTACTTCCTTGCCAGGTCCATAAGGAAACAATATCACCATCACTAAACAGTTATAACTGCACACAGACAACATAACTTTGAAACAAATCAAATGTATTAGATAAACAATGAAAATGACAAAGACATGCAAAAAGATATGGTCAAGTAGCTCAATCTGCAAAAGATAAAAGAAAAACATTTATCACTCACATTTCTTCATCAAAGATCACGCATGGCACTCTAAAATTAAGGTTTCGGAAGAGATTTTTTTATGGCCATGCGAGAGTCTTTTTACTACACAACAATTAAGCCACCTATTTGAGAATTTTGGCCCTTCTATTGTGAGCTAAATAAATTTTTTCACCATTTTCATACGCAGAAACATCCAGTGAGAGCGTGAACCCCCAAGAACTGGAGTAAACTATTAGTTTAATATTGTTTGGAAACAACTATAGTTCTGACAGCATTTAGACTTGTTCTCATGCTTCATGTCCTATATTGTTGTATCCCTAACTAACAAACTGGGGGCCATATGCTTTTCAACGTGTGTGGGGGTGAGGTAAGAATTCCTTGTTCACATTAAAACCATATGTTGAAGCTTATGTTAAGCGCATACCCCCGCACTGCAGGGGCCAAACTATCCTAAATCATTAAAAACTCACAGTGTGCAGAATTACTAAAATAGAAACAATGGGGGATCCACTACAAGGTGAACCTGTAGGTACACAAAGGATGAGAACAAGTGTATAATGTCAAGTTTTAACAAGAAAATAGGTGGTCATGACAAATTCTGCTCCTGTCAAACATTCAGCAACAGTAGCTTCAATAAATTACTTTAAATCTCACAATAAAAATAAGATGAAATGAAGTACATTTGCAAATTCTAGTTAACGTAAGGTGAAGTTTTACTTTAAAACAAGACAATCAATGGCCTTCTCCCTGACACTTCACATTCTTTGGTGGTGATATTTCTCGTCAGTGTCTATTCAAATGTAACTTGGCTTCAGTTATGCATGACAAGAAGACAACTTGTCTTACAGCCATTACACAAGACTAGGCACCAACAAAAAACCAATCAGCAAGAGAAGACTATTGAATCAAATTAAACACAAAGCCAATATTAAAGATAATGTCACGAGTCTTCACAGGAAACTCAAATGTTAGAAATACATGCTCAATACATCTAAGCATTCCGCAAAGGCAATATTAAAGATAATGTCATGCAGTCTTCACAGGAAACTCAAATGATAGAATTACATGCTCAATACATCTAAGCATTCTGCAGAATTCAACTCCTGAATATCTAATAATTCAAGTTGACTAGCAAATGTCTTACCTGCCCACAAATACACAAAATCAAAAGCTTTACCTAATGAAAGGATTCCTCATCCCATGCTTTTATGCTCTTTACCATGCACTTTTCGCCATAAATGGAATTATCATTTGACAAAAGTCACAAAACCATATACTGATAGGAAATCGAGAATTATATTTTTGACAATTCACAATTACATAGCTTTAGATCCAAAATTTGATTAAACTGCTATGCACCTCCACAAAACTCAGTTTCATCTCCAAATGAAGCAATTTACAAGACAAGTGACGTCTCTTAATAAAGTGTACAAGCTCACGATCCTACAGTGCATTAATCTTGTCAGCACGAGTCTTCTCAATTATTACTACATGACAAATATACTACTACCATTCTTTGAGTTCCCACCTTCTAACAAACAACCAAGGATTCACGTTTCCATTGACTCATCCCATTATCAAACTTTTCGAGCACCTCACCCCTCACATCCAGATTGAAAATACTTAGTTTATCAGCTGTACTCAAATTTCCAGTGCAGCAAAATAAATCCAATTTTCGGGCACTCTCAAGGAAATTTAGGAACTTTGTCCGGCCGACTAATCTTTTAGCACAATCTGACATGTGGCAGCCATTTCAGTAAATAATTTCTTGAATACTTAACTTAAAACTAAGCAATAAAAAGCATCAATTTCCATTATCAGCTAAAATTAAATAAATATAACTCATTCTGGACAAACAACCATTAGTTTCACTAATTTGTCCTAATTAAATCCACTTTTCCTTTTTCCCACTACAAATTAAACAAAATATATACTACCATCAAACAAGCAAGCTAAAGTTTAACAATTTGCTAAACAAGTAAATCAATCACCAAATTAATACAGAAAATTCATCCTTAAACTTTAAATCAACGGTAATTAACTAAAATTAAACCGCATTAAGTTAAAAGAAAGTGGTGAAATTAAACAACATTAACTTACTTTCACGGCTAATCTGGCGGAAATTTTTGTACTCGCCGCCGCCCTGCGACGACGTATCGGAATCAGACATCGACATGATGAAATCAACTTACCTTCCGGTTTCCTTTTTATCAAACCAAAAGAAAAATGACCGATCAATCGATCGGTTTGATCGGGAATCTGGAGTGGCTTTTAGCGACGGAAATGGGAGCGTTGGGAACAAATGGAAGGGTCCTGAAAAGTAATTATATTTATCGTTGACTTTTCAACGCCCGGTTGTTGAATTTTGGTGACCCGAGCTTAGTTATGATTTCTTCCCGGAGAGAGAATGGGGTCGGGTGGCAAGTTCTCCGCATCCGGTAGTCAAACCGGGTCGGATCATACAGCTACCGATGATTTATGATAGGATGAAGTTACTCTCATGCCCTTATTGGGGGTTTTGGACTTTGATTATGGAGCATGATCCGTGTCGCTTTGATGATTTGACTAACCTTCTTGTTCGGCACCCATTCAAAATTGGGGTGCTACGTCAAAATTTTCCTATAAAACCTTAAGCAGAACTCCGACAGGGAAAAAAAAAAAAAAGAAATTCTAAACACTAGTTTATATTTATTTGGTACCTTATTGAATATGGATTAATTCGAGCAAAATTAGCAACTCGTTTTAAATGGTATGTAATGTAGTTAAATTTACACATATTTAAGGCAAAATAGTTGTTCATCCTTAACTTTTCTTGAACATTATTCTATGATTGTAAAAAATCTCGTACGTTAAATGTTGTGCCAAATTTTGTATTACACTTTCTTAACATGACCTCTTTGGAAGACTTTTAAGGGAAGAATTGTTTGGGCGGAGAGTTTTATATGCGTTTAATTTAGGGATGATATAGAGAATAAGTGACAAGGTTAGGTGAAGTTTTTGTTGAGTTTAAGGTAATTCAAAGAATGCATGCAATTTAAGAATGGAAATTCTAGAAGCTCTAGAAGGTTGATCTGTTACAATATTTCTGCCTTGTGAATGAATCGCTTGCAATTATAATCCCGTTTATGGACAAACTTGTCTACAATTTTAATTTGTTTGTGAAAAACATTAAAAAAAAAAAAGAAAAGTCTATCATGAAAAACAGGCATTCCTTGCAAATAATGTCTCGTAAAAATTGTGAAATGGCAAGTTGATTGCTGTGTCTTTTTCTTGGTACATAACTTTGATTACAATCTTAGCATTTTCTACTACACAAACTGTTCGAGGTTAGATAGGATGATAACTTTGGTCTTTGGTACATAAGCTTGTGAAAGAGATTATTGTTGAACTTCAAAGTTCGAAGTCAATTTTTATGTTTTCTTGCACTATATGATTTTAGTGGCGTATTTTGAAAAACTGGAAATATTCAGTAGTGTATCTGGTGCCTTGATTTTGCACTAACGGGTATAATTTATGTATTTTCCTCGACTGAAATCTATTTTGGAACAATATTCACAAACGTGCAATCTTTCAAAAATATTATGATCGGAACGAATAAAATGTTGAACTGTTACAGTTCTACGACTTTACTCCAGAGGTTGAGAATTCGAATCCCACCAATATCATTTCCTTTCCCCCATTGTAATAATGTAGTTAATTAAAAAAAAGATTATTATGATCATTTTTTAGTTTTTGACAAACGCTAATATACACTTCTCATCAGCCTTGATTTCGCTGAGATATGTCCGAAATCCAATTCTTGTCTGATGCAAACAACGGGAAGTGGCTAAATGACTCCTTTTGTCTTGTATTATTCTTTGAGAGTCCACTACTCATTTTCTAGCTGCTCGAATAAGTTTATGATATGCCTAATTGAGCGCAAGGTCCAAGCCTGTTTTTGTGACAACTTGTTCGATTGCCATGAGAGGTACGAAGGTTAAGAATAGGAGTGTGCATCAATAACCAATATACATTAGTGCATCAACAAAAATTTAGAAAAGACTTGTTTAGTAGTAAGGCTGATTATTTGTAAACATGCACAGAAATTGTGGACCGACATCAAGAAACCAAAATTAGCCGTTCAATACATCAAGGTTAGAAGAGGAGAGTTTTTAAACGCAACTAGGCCTCGAATTTGTAGTTATCTTGCCATTTTCCATTTAGCAAACATCTTTAAAAAAAAAAGAGCCACTATTAATACTTATCAATTTAAATGGTAGTAGAAAAAAAGGGCATGCAACTTTTATTTACTTGCCAAGAAAAGAAAAAGGACAATGATACAAGTTAATGAGCATTCAGAACTTGACATCATAGCATAGAAGTCAAAGAACTAATACTCCATGAGTTGGATCTGTGCTTCCTAATACAAGAAATAGGATCTTGTTATTGATCTAGTCTAGCCTTTTCACTGAGTTCCTGCTCCATAATAATAACGAAGTCAGATCATCTGCGTACACTGGCCGGCCAATAAGTTCATTCTCCAGGGAGGTTGCAGCATGCAGGCTTGGATACTAGTCAAACATACGATATATCCGCAGCCTGCCATGGCTTAAAAAGTGCTGTAACCTGTAACCTTGAGAATCCTCAGAATTTTACGAGTAGGCCATTTTCAATGTGACCTCCACGAGGCAATTTGCGAGTACTGGACCCTAAATAAACGTGCTGCCCCAAGAGCAGAGCGGCCTCAACCATGGACTTTCCATTGTGCCAAACGATAACAGCTCATGAAACAAACAAAAACAATTATATTGACTTGTATTGACAAGATGGCACAATGAACTAAAAGAAGCTGCCAAAGTAATTGATCTTTTTTTTTTTTTTTTTTTTTTTGAAGGAACAAGAACATATTGCAAAAGCTTTCACAAAATCGAAAAGAGTAGAATCTTTTATTGGCAGTGTGCACATGACAGGAGAGGGAACTAAACAAATTTTGTCTAAACTGATGAAAATCAATATTGACTTGACTAACAGATGAGAAATTCAATAACAAGATAACAACAAGAAAATGCCAAATTTTGTGAGTTTGACACTTAGATTCTCAAAATCTAGTACTATGCATTCAAAATCGAGCCCGTCCGTCAACACCCATGTATTATAATTAACATAATAACAGAATGAGACAAACAAATTACTACTACAAATTTGATTATAGGGGTTTTGCTATGATGGGGATGGGATTAAAACCTTTCCACCACTGTCAATGTTGTACCCATTTTTGCTGCTGTAGTACCTGCAAAGAACTTTGCACTTGACAACATTGTCATAGACATAGAACCCAGGTGTAACCATGATCCTTACTATAGTTGGGGCCAATTTTTGGGCCTTGTCTCCCCCCATGTCCTCCATGTAGATTGAATCAAATGTCGCACCGTTGTCCACTCTGAAAATCGGTAGGCTTGGGTGAACTGAATGAGCCAAAAGGTGCACCAGCCACACAGCTTTAGACGCACTAAAAAAGGATTGCAAAAGTTGTTCAGGCCACGCACGGTTCCACCCCAGCATAGCCACAATTTCGCTCATTTTCCTGTCACAAAACCTGCTAAAATCTTCACTGAAATGCTTAGTCCCTTTGTTGAGAACCTCATCCCACGTGAGCCGTTGTAGCCGATTAAACGAAGCAAAATTTGCTTCACAACAATCAATTGGATTTAAGATTAAATTTGGAGCACTTTTTTGGAACCCAATTGATTCAAAATCTTCAAAAAAAGCCTTGTTCAGTAATGCTTCAAGATACAAGAGCAAACCTCTAGAATTTCTTGAAATGGAAATCTTGACTTCGTAAGGCTGAAGAAGCAAAGATATTCGATCATAAACCTTGTTCCCCATCTGTCTAAGCTGAAGAGTCAAAGATCGAGTTAAAAGCCTGATAGAAGACCGAGCCTCAGAAACTGAAACCAAGAAATGTTCAATCACTTTCCCTTGGTCGTGACCAACTTTTACAAACTGATAATTCAAATTGTCACTAGAACCCTTGTTGTTGGCTTGGAACTGGTGGGCATTAGCATTAGTGTTACTAGTACAAACCTCAAGCCCAGACTTCAAATTGTGACAATAAATTTCAAGCTTGTTTAGCTTCTTTTCCAACTCAGCCATCGAATACTTCAACCGGGATGCCTCAAGAACAGCCTCATCTCTTTTTCTCGTAGCCTGAACCAGTTTATGAGAAAGCTCAGCCGCAGCAATCTTCCATTGCTCCTCTCTAGAATCTGCTAACCCCTCATCTGATGATCTCGGACTTTTCTTTACAAGATTAGAGAAAATTGACTTGAAAAGACCATTTGGGCTGGCTAGAGATTGTCTATTAACTCCGTTATTATCCACAGGTACAACAGATATCTTCTCCCGGCTATTCGGCCTACACTTGTTGCATGACACTCCACGGTCATCCTCCCCACCAACTTCACCGTTCTCCAACTTTTTTCTTGTAGTATTCTTTCCTTTGCTTCTCTTTTCTGATGAATTTTGATGCAATGGCGTCGGGTGGTATTTCGAGTCAACTAAATCACTAGGAGTTGTCGCTCTGAAACTGCTACGCGACAACTCCTCGTCTTCGCTCCCTTCCTCAATCTACAAAACCAAAAAACGTACATATAAATTTCTTGAAACTAAAATAAAAATTAACAAACAATAGGAATGTGTGTGTGTGTGTGTGTGTGTAGAGAGAGAGAGAGAGAGAGGAAGAAGAAGAAGAAAAGAACTTACAGGGGTGAAGGGAGGAGGGTGATGAGGAGAAAGAGATGGTCTAGAGGAAGAAGAAGTGGCCATGGAATTATTCATCGTCTCATATTTTTGGCTTTACACTAGCTAGAGAGAAGATGGATGTGCATCAAATTTTTGTGGGATGGATGGATTTATCTATGGGGGCTATTTTTCATTCATTCTCTTATCGTTGTCTATCATTTTCTTTAAGGATACATTTTCGTCGGCTTGTAATCATGGTTTTTGTAAGAAAATTTCACAGATTTTGCAGACTCTGACGCAATAATATTTCAAGCTCCATCTTGATTTATTACTACAAAGCCCAAGTAGAATATTCTAATCACATTTCACAACGGGAAGATCAGAATTGCTGCAGTTTCCCCGCGCTACTTGACCAGTGGTCAACTCTCACGGTCTAAGGATCGAACGGTCAACATCAGTCTACAGGCATGTGAGTTCCTCATTGGTTCGTAAGCTCCACTCGATTAACCTTGGTTGGAGAATGTGTATACATTCCAAAAACCAGGAAATTTAGAAATGAATAATGAATTTTAAGCTTTTTTTTTTTACTACAAAATTTGTGTAATTAAATAAAGTATATTCCTACTATCTATTGATTTGAACTTTGTAACTGATGAATATTAATGTCTCAATAAAAGTATCACCAAAGTTTCTGTAAAGATGTGATAACTTTTTTGATGTTAATTTGACTTTTTCCATCTTTTTATCGGATTTGTTGGACAATGAATAGTACATCAATATTTCATATTTTGGAATGTTCAACTTAATATGCTTTTAATTTGGAATAATGACGTTCTAAACTTCATAAAAGAATATTTATCAAACACTTTGCATTTTACAATTAAATTGCGATATAATTTATGGGATATGTGGAAAGTAATAAATCCTATCAATATTGTGATAATTTATAAAAATCTAAATTAGTGAGTTTGTATTATCAATTTTTGCATTGAAAACAATTTTCCACCAATACATAAGTGACATTAAGCAATCTTTTTTTTTAGTTAAAATACCATTTCTAAAATAATGTAACTTAATTATATTAGTGTGACTATGATAGATGGTCCAATGCTGAATAAGCAAGCTTCTTCTCTTCTCAAACTTAAGAAGATTTCTTATAAAAGTACATTGTTCCGTCTGTTAGAATTTGGGACCATGTATCTGACTTCAATACGTAATTGTATCTATCCAAGTGTTTCTATATCTAAACAAATAATCCAACTACACGCATTGTATTTCCAAAATAAAAGAGGAAATTAATTCAGAAAAACAAAAGGAAAAATTGCTACTGTGACCCCTAACTAATTAGACAACTACGTTAGAGGGTTCCTTACTATTGACGAAAGCATTCATCATAGAATGACCGAAAGCAATAAAAAAGAGCTGTCATCATAGGAGAGAAAAATGTTCTTAGGTTGTAAGGAACCGAGTTGGCTTCTGAATTTAGAGCAGCCTTGCTTCAACAGAGCCGTGATAATTCAATCCATAAGTTCAAAAAGATCTGAATTTCTTCGATACTTCTCTCTAAGTACCCTAGCCACAAACAAGAAAATACTAAAAATGGGCAATTGTTCGTTAGCATATGATTATTATAATTGACTTTTGCTAATCACCCTTGATCAAAATTAAATGATCAATTTTACCTTTTGATTTATTCTAAAGATAAATTATAGCATAGATTTAGCAAATCATAAAACTAACAGTACAACTCCAACCGCTCTCGAAGCACTTTACCAAATTGGTCCTAATCTTTATGAGTATTTGGTTTCTCATCTCTCGTAAAATTGTAATAACCTGATTACGATAGCACTAGAAATTGATCTGCCAACAAGCTTATGTTCTTTCGTTTTTTCTTCTTTTATTTTTTAAGTTCAAAATATTTTGCAGATAAACATATTTAACATTTTGTGACCAAATACAATTATTTCTCATGTTAGATTTTGGAAGATAATTGACCCAAAATTTCACCCTTCACTTGGGTTATTTTGAGTAGAAGGTCGAAGCCTCTTTTGTAGTACAGTACTATTTGGTTGCTTTTCTATTAACAACTAAAAAAAAATTCCTAAGTATGTTTTCGTCACTTTGTCTGTCGGTCCATCCTAATCCTTGTTCATTTCATTACATTAAAAGGAGTTTCTTTGTTCCCGAAAACAAAGTGGAAGAAATTGAAGGAAAGATGGATTTGGTTTCTTGTCGTTCAAAAGCCAGCGGTGTCCCTTGTAAGCTTCTTCACCATTACGTACTTGCATGTTTTGTTTTCTCTGGCGGGTCAACAGCTTAGTTGATAGGTAACTCAAAATTATGAAATTTTTTCTTTCATCCTTCTACATCAGTCCTCTGTGCTTGTGCTCTTAAAAAATAAGTAAAAAGAAATCTTCTATTTATAGAAAAATCTATCTTGATTAGGTTGCATATTGTACGTGTCAATTGAATATTTTACTGAAAATGTACAGGACAGACAAATTGTGAAAAGTCATGTACGAACATCCATCCCATATTGATCATAATTGAATTCAATTTTTCAAAAGAACCCGGAAATTATTTTCAAAAGAGACAGGGAGAATACTTCGGTGCATTATCTTCGGACACATCACGTGCACTCCAAAGCTGTACCAATTGCAGTTAATGTAGTTTTGAAGCACAAAAAATGACTGTGTTTCTAAGTTTGCATGAGTTTTTTTTTTTTTTTTTTTTTGGAATGTTTATATGAATTTAGAGCTGGGGCATTTCATGGCATGGCACCAAGGGAGCTTAGCAATGGCATATTGGCATTATGAATAATTCTTAGAGACCATGATTACGAACAAGAAATTAACACCTAATGTTGAACATTTCAAAGTTTAATCAATTGAAGGAATTATTGGTCCAATAAAGTTTAGTTCACGGCATAAAAAATATCATGTAGTGCGCAACTCTAAAGTCTAAACACTTCTTTCACGATCCATTATGTTAGCACCTTGATGGCTTAGATGTGGTAATGTACAAACGTTTTAATGTTTCACATAATTTTTCAAACAAAAATGTCAATTTAGTACGCTTTAGATAAATAAAATTGTCCTGAAAAGTCTTGATGGCTTCATTCAACGCATAACTGTTAGGAAGGACTATTAAGATGTCTAATTCGGATAACCCTCAATTTAAGGAGCCTCTTCAATATGCTCATCAATAACGTTGAATTCCAAACAGCAAGAGAATTTTTCTGGTGTGAGATTCTTGGCCCATGAGTAAGACTGTAAACGAACCAAGCGGTTCGCGAACACAGCTCGGCTCGGCTCGTGAAAGCTCGAGTTCGGTTTGTTCGTAAAGCTAAATGAGCTGAGCTCGAACACAAATTTTGACTCGTTTATTAAACGAGCGAGCTCAAACTCGTTCGTTTAATAAACGAACAAGAGTTCGAACATGAGATACTCGGTTCGGCTCGGCTCGAATAACACTTTTATACGTATTTGATCCAAGCTGTTCGCGAACAAAGCTCGACTCGGCTCGTAAAAGCTCGAATTCGGTTCGTTCGTTTAACTAAATGAGCCGAGCTCGAACACAAATTTGAGCTCGTTTAATAAACGAGCTCGGCTCGACTCGGCTCGTTTATTAAATAAACACAAGTTCGAACCGGTAATACTCGACTCGTTTATTAAATAAACATAAGTTCGAACCGGTAATATTCAGCTCGACTCAGCTCGTTTATCGCTCTACCCCTGAGCCTTGAATAAGAGAAGAGTAAATGCAAATGCAAAAGAAAACCACTTGGAAAACGACAACAACCAATTAAATCATTTCAAGAAACGTGTGAAAATATGACAATGCTTCACTCCCGTGACAGAAATAGTAAAGAGTTCCTTTGGGTCTCTGAAATGGTAAAGAGTTGAATTTACTTTGGTCACTCTCAAGAGTAATGTAGAAGAATTAAAATAGCTGCCTAGCTGGTACCTAGACTAAGAAGTCTTGTTGGAGAATTTATGGCTCGTCTTAAATATCCCATCACTCAGTTCTGATAAAAGCTTCAACTCAACCACCCCATTAAATTCACACAGAATTAGCTGGTGTGGTCACTGATCAGCATAGGAAGTGTGAAAATTGAAAAGCAAGCCCGCAAAGAAAGAAAGAAAGAAAGATGTGTATTGCATTGGATTGGAATGGTGCATGTGAAGATAATAAATGACACAACTTGGCTGGGAAAGTCCTTCATTTGTGAAAATGAATTCATTTAGCGGTCCCAGACGCCTAGACTGTGGGCGATGAGGGGCTGCTGACGGAAACTGGACTCACAAATACCATTTGACACAAATTTACAGTTTAAATTAAAAGTATAAAAAATAAATACATCAGATTGAACTAATAAAGTAAAAAATAAATTTAAAAATAATGTCGTTTCACGTCTGTAATGCTAAAAAATTACATTAAAATACTAAATAATTATATAAAAATATTAAGGAGCTACAACTATATTTAAGTTGTGAAAAATTTAGTAGGGAAGATTTATGAGTCGCGAGTGTCCGGCTGCTGGCTAGTGTCATCTGGGTCTCCCTCTCTCACTCTCGTGGGTGGGTCACGCAAGTAGTGCCTTCCCCAACCCCACTGACTAGTGACTGAAAATCAGGAACATCACTCGACTAGACCACTCGAATGAAGCTAATAGCAATGTAGTGGCTGCTTTGATCAAATGAGGGGCATGAGGAATTGAGATCTTTGATCTCCAACTGTAATACCAAGAATTAGATCTTACATCCAATAATACTCTGTTATCTCAAAAAAAATTTCATGTAAAAAAAAAAAAAGTTTATTACAGATCAAAAAGTTTTCATAGCCCACAAGTCTGATTTACTGTTTACGGGAATTATGTGCCAAAGTTATGATTGACTGACTCTATTTTGTTATGAAAAGTTGGTATCTTAAAGTTCTTATTTAGATTTAGTCAAAAAAAAAAAAAAAAAAGTTCTTATTTAGATGAATCAAAAAAAAAAAAAAAGTTCTTATTTAGAGTCTCCTTCCTTGTCATTGTAGTTTAGGTTCTCAAATGTTTCCACGAGTTGAGAATTGAATAAGTCCTACATATACGTTAGCTGAACTTCTACGTGATCCAATTGACCCATAAAAAAAAAAAGGGAGAAAAAATATGTAGGACTTAGTCAATTCTTAACACATGAAAACACATATAGTATGACTGCATTTGAATAATTATTTTTTTGGAGTGTCATTTAAAAAATATTATTAAAATAATTTTATTTTTTTGATAAATATACGTGTGAAATAAAAAGATGATTTAAAAAATTTATTTTTAATTTAAAAAAAAAACAACATCAAACAAACACATTAACGTCCAAAAATAAAAATAAAAAAGACAGGAGATTGGTTACATTTTATAATGTAGTTTAAATAGTACCACGGAGTACTATCGAGAGAGGAGACAGACACCTAACATTAAGTCCGGACTCGAGACTTCTACACGAGAAAGCCAACTTCTGAATTAATTTTTGCTAGTCGAAAATAGTAACTAGCATTTCGCCCTAAAACAAAAGTATATAGATGCTCAAAAATTGATATTTAACATTTGCATGGTAATTTGTGTTATGAAAATTTATATGTATGAATCAATTTTTAAGAATTCTTTTACAGCTAAAACTCATATCATCAAATCTAAGACTAAAGTCAATAATTGAAATTCAGATACAAACCGAATTATTAGTTGTGTTTGGTACTAGTGGAATTGTGTAGGTGATTGCAATTTGAAACTACCTAAAGAAAATATGAAAATGGATAATAAAAAGTGCAATAAATTGAGAATCTCAAATAATAAAAATAGTTTTGATTAGTTTACCAAATGCTCCTAATCATGCACGGTCTGAAGCAAAAACTATATGTGGAATGAGAATTTTTTTTTTTTCTATTGACATTTTAGACTAATTCAAATGAGTTTGACCTGCGAGACAAAAATATGAAATACAAATTGAACTTCTTTTATACCAATTGAATGACAATTAGCCTTACACATTTTAACATTGAAACTACGTACGAATCCTCTCCAACAGAGAATTGAGATTTCGAGAAAAGAATTGGATTATATTGAAATTTTATTTATTTATTTTGGTTTTTTTGGTTTTCGAGGTGGGGGCTGGGGGGAGCAAGTCGGCGAGTCGATTAACCCCTCAGCTTGTTTGATGGCAGGTTTGATTGATTGCCACTATTTGAGGTAAATTCGGGGCGCACCACTCCAAAATTGACTGTTTGGAGTGGTGCGCCCCGAATTTACCTCAAATAGTGGCAATCAATCAAACCTGCCATCAAACAAGCTGAGGGGTTAATCGACTCGCCGACTTGCTCCCCCCAGCCCCCACCTCGAAAACCAAAAAAACCAAAATAAATAAATAAAATTTCAATATAATCCAATTCTTTTCTCGAAATCTCAATTCTCTGTTGGAGAGGATTCGTACGTAGTTTCAATGTTAAAATGTGTAAGGCTAATTGTCATTCAATTGGTATAAAAGAAGTTCAATTTGTATTTCATATTTTTGTCTCGCAGGTCAAACTCATTTGAATTAGTCTAAAATGTCAATAGAAAAAAAAAAAATTCTCATTCCACATATAGTTTTTGCTTCAGACCGTGCATGATTAGGAGCATTTGGTAAACTAATCAAAACTATTTTTATTATTTGAGATTCTCAATTTATTGCACTTTTTATTATCCATTTTCATATTTTCTTTAGGTAGTTTCAAATTGCAATCACCTACACAATTCCACTAGTACCAAACACAACTAATAATTCGGTTTGTATCTGAATTTCAATTATTGACTTTAGTCTTAGATTTGATGATATGAGTTTTAGCTGTAAAAGAATTCTTAAAAATTGATTCATACATATAAATTTTCATAACACAAATTACCATGCAAATGTTAAATATCAATTTTTGAGCATCTATATACTTTTGTTTTAGGGCGAAATGCTAGTTACTATTTTCGACTAGCAAAAATGATAATCATACCTTTTAACCATTTATTTAAACCAACTCGACTAAGTTGAGTTGGTCATATAGGTATCTTTCGACTAGAGGGAAGGGCTCGAGCCTTTTTTTCTCTAAGTATACATGGTGTACTTGTATTTTTTAAATAAATAAAAAAAAATCTTAGAAGTTCTCCAACAAATGAGACTGTGTCATGTGATATTATGGGCGGGAAAGAAATTCATTTGCAAGTTCCAACAGGCCCATTTCTCCAATGTCTTGTTAGTTTGGGCTGGATTAGTTGGGCTAAGCCCAGCCCCATGTGACTAGAACTTTCTAAAATTTCCTGAATATATTCCTTTTGGCATTTAAATTCTAAACTCTCTCGCGTTAGTCGGTGAAACATATACAATTAATTCAGAAATTGTTTTCATCAACATATAAATACGATCGTAGGGCAATTTTTTCATCATCTTCTCTAATTCTCGTCTTCTTCAGGTAATTTCTCTCTCTAGTTTCTCTACTTTCCGATAACTTGATGAAATGGAGTCAATTGCTTCTGGATTTATGTTTGATTATCTCAAAAATTATATTTTACTTTGGCGATACCCTCGTTGTGCGTTTTCGGTCTTCTTTTTGCAGGAAAATTTTGTCCGATGATGATTGAAGGCTAGCAGCGAAAATATTTTTTTGTATATTTTTTTTATCGGAATTCTCAAAATTTAAGTTGGAAATTGTGCATCTGAAGTAAGATTCTAGGGTTTTGTAGTTTTTTTTTTTTAATATTTTTCCCTTTTTTGAGCGTGATGTGGTTTGATTGTTAGATAGCATGTTATTATGGAGAAGATTTGTTTCTATATTAATGGATTTGTGGTAATTAATACACGGTCGTAAATGATTTTTGGTAGCAATTTTTTCTTGGTTGTGATTTTTTGTTGGCAATGGAATAAAGCGTAATCAAGCTGGGAGCTCTTACGATCTGCGCTTTACTTGATCATTTGGTTAGTTTTGTACGGAGGACATGCATTTTGATTGATGTTATGCGTAAATATTAAGTACATGTGCTGGAAGTGCTTGATTAATTAGGGTTTTTAGAATTTCAGTTTCATGAACTCTAGTACAATTATTTCGGGTGGTGAAACTATATGTCTAGGATTTGAAGTGTTGTCTAATCTCTATTTGCGCCACATATCCTTGTTTATGTTATTGGGGTGCGTTTAAGTTATTGGATATGCCAGATCTAGGTTAATGGTGTTCAGACTCTACTTTACTTATTCAGAGTTCAGTTTTACGCATTTAGAGTTCAGTTCTATGCAACACTTTTGCTTTTTTATACCAGTGAATTAATAGGTCGACATCAATTCTTCTGTTTAGGGTAAACATACTTCATCAGAGCCCAAGTTTTACTCATTGTTGTAGCTCGTCTATAAGTGCATTAGCTGGAAGTATGTAGTTTTATCCATCCTTCATGCTTTTCTCATAACTGTATTGGTTGGTCGTGATGGAACTTCCTGAACTAGGTTACTTGGTCTTCTTTCTATTGTCTTAATTTGGTCTCCTGAAAGGTTTTTTAAGTTCTAAAATTTTATTGTTTGTCTATTGGTTTTCACCTAACAGTGCTAAAGTGACTAGAAAATGCAAGGAGGAAGGAACCCATTCTTTGGTTTTGGTGACCCCTTTGCCGGTGGTGGTTTTGGTGGGCAGCGAGATTTAATATCTAGCTTTTTTGGAGGTAGAGACCCATTTGATGACCCCTTTTTCACTCGCCCATTTGGCGGTATGTTTGAGTCAAGCTTCTTTGGTCCCAGTAGAGGTCCATTCATGGATGGCTTCTTTGGTCCCAGTGGAGGCCCATTCATGGATAGACAACCATCTGGCTTTCTTGAACAACAATCCTCTCAGGCTCCTAGATCTAGGGGACCGATTATTGAGGAATTGAACTCTGATGATGAAAAGGACGAAAAAGAAGATAGAAAGGAGAAAAAAGAGAACCCAAGAAAGCATGGGAGGTCAGGCCAAGAGCCTTTGGTTGAGGATCCGGATGATGATGCTGAAGGTTTTTTCGTTTCCTTAATTCTAAATGAATTTGGTTACTTTTTTCTGTTGCTATTGTACATAATTGAGAGTAATATGATATGTTACAGAGAGAAGGAGAAAGCAAGTGCAGTTTAGGAATGATTACCGGCGAGGAAGTATTCCACAGTCGCAGCCCCAAGCTCAAAGCTTCACTTTTCAGAGCTCCAGTATGACCTACGGTGGTGGAAATGGTGCATATTATACTTCATCTAGTACAAGGAGGACTGGCAGTGATGGAGTGAGTTATCTGCAAGCTTGAATAAGGTTGAAGTTTTTCTTTTTTATTTTATTCTTATGGTAAGTTGTCATAATTTGCAGGTGACATTTGAAGAAAACAAAGAAGCTAATTCAGCTACTCGTCAAGCAACCCATATAATCTCTAGGGGAATCCATGACAAGGTGTGTTTTTTGATTCCATGGATGGTTGATATTTGCATTTGAATTTAGCATGTAGAATTTTTGGAAGAATTAACTATCGCTTGCTCTAGGGTCATTCTGTTAGTCGGAAACTGATGTCTGATGGTAGGGTGGACACCATGCAGACCCTGCACAATCTGGAAGAAGGTAGATTGCAATATCTTTCTTTTTCAGTTCAAATTGGTGACTGGTGATGTTTCCTTGTTTTTCCTTTAAACCCCTCTGATAAGGTGACATTTTTTCTGTTTTTTGAAGATGAAGTTGCTGGCTTTGAAGAGACATGGAAAGGGAAGGCTAGAAAACATCTGCCTGGCTGGGGTGACAGTCTCAATACACAACAAGGTATCAGTGAATGTTGTAGATTGAAGAAAATTTCTTGTTTGTCTTCAGTTTCCTCTTTGATCATGTTTTATTGATATGTTATGTACCTTTCTTTAAAAAAATATAAAAATAAAAATATCCAGTGTCTTGGAACTGATGGTATGGTTAAGGTTAAGGTTAAGGTTAAGGTTAAATTTAGCAAAGGAGAAATTTTAGACTGTATAGGGGTATCTTGGTTGGGTTTGTTATGTATGTTGATTGCTATCACGAGGAACAAAGAACAATGAGCTGCATGACCTGAAACATTTGTGGGGACCATGCAAATGAAAGACTCCAGCTTAGACTTCAACCTACTTGTTTGAGGCAGCAAGTCTCTGGTGCACTGAAGTGATAAACGCTTAAAAGCTGTGTTCTAAGTTTTGGTGTGTGAAATTGATGGTTTGAAGAATATGTTGCTTTTCCTCTTTTGAAGATTTTCTTGGAGGATACAGGAGATGAGCATTTATATATTCATGGGAAATTTTTTCAATATTTTTACCTTGCCTTTCAGTTAAACCTTACTGTTTAAAATTCCGTTATGTGATTATGGTACTGGTTCTTTGAAGCTTGATTTTTTTTTTTTTTTTATAAATTTTGAAGTACTTACCTTGTCCTTGTTTGTTTTGCAATCAACGTTACAGGCGGATCTGGAAGCAGTACTCTGAATGGACCAAATCGAGGAGGCTGGGCACTTCCTTACGTAAGAAGGTCCAATCAAACAGAGAATGTTGCGACTCCAGGAATGGGACATGCAGCAGATCGTCCTCATCCTCGACATGCAGGAAGAGGAAAATCTAATGTCGGTGGCATGTCGGGATCTTCATCCCGTGTTAAATCAAAGGCACCTGACGCTGCTAACTGGGATCAAGCCGGGAAGCATTAAGAATCCAAGCTTTTTGTATCAACGCTGTCATGCTTTGGCTGGTGATTAGACACATTTGCTCACAAAATGGAGTTGTGGAAATTATATTTAGGTCTGACCTCCAGAAATCTTGAAACTGGATCTCTCTGCAGCACCTGCGCTCAGACTAGGGTGATTGTTTTTGTCCGAATCTCAGATCAGTCTTATGTGATCTGAAATTGATCTGTGATAAAAAAAAAAAAAAAAGGATTTGCATAGTTAGCGTATTGTAATATTGTATTATATCAGTACAAACTTTTATGCCTTTATTGTTCAACTTATGAAAATGGCATTATGCTGAGTGAAGTCTTCCTGTAAATTTTCTCTTTAAGTTCGTTGAAGAAACTTCAAATTTCTTACGAGGAAATGAATATTCCTTGGATGATATATATTTCGCTGGTTGCAAATCAAACCCTTAGAGTCTCGAAAGGAAATTTTCGGTTATTTAAAGAAAGGAAATTGTCCGAATGAAACGTATCGTTAGCTTTCTAGTATGGGAAATTTATGCAATTGCTTTTATTGTGTACGTACGGGAATTCATATCTTTGTATCGGTCCTATTGTTTTCTTTCCTTCTTTTCCTTTTATTTTGCTTCTAAAAAAAGTTACAAATGCTTCTTTTTTAGCATGTTTGTTCAGATTCCTAATGATTGTGCCTCAAGTCAGCAACTTGTAGAATAACACCGAGTCATCTACACTCTAGTTGAAAATCCCCGCGCAATGGTAAATATTAACACAAAAAAGAAAAAAAATAAGAACCCCCAACAACAAAAACCACGCCCACCAAAAAAAAAAAAAAAAAAAAGAAGAAGAAGAAAATGCAAAAAGTAAATGAGACATATAAGTGGGCAGTTTTTTTTTTTTTTTGTTCCCCCGCTGATAAGGATTAGTGGGCAGAATTTTGTGACAATTGACAAACATTAACAATAGACCACAAAAAATAAAAGTGTTTTTATAAAAACCACCAACATAAAGAAGACCTGACAAATAAATAGAACGTTAAAAAGCAACGAGCATTTTCCCTCTTCAGTTTCTCTCTCTCAAATCTCTCCTAGGGTTTGATTAAGCTAACAAAAATTTGCAGCAATGGCGGTTATTAGAACTACAGCAAGCATGATTACTAGAGAAATCCTCCGTCCATCATTGCTATTTCCACAAACAGTAAGGTGCTTATTTCGCCTGCCGTCGCCGACGGCGGCTGGTTCTCCGTTCAGCGGGTCCCACCTGCGACTCGTCTCACGCGGCATCAGCGATTGCACGGTCAGGTGCGCTGCGGCGTCTAATGAAAGTGCCAACGGGGGGAAAAAGGCGCCGGCTAGGTTGGCTCAGGTCCAGGAGTTTTTAGTTGCTGCAAACGAACGTGCTCAATCGGCTGGAAATGAACCTATCCCGACAATCACTCTCGGTAGCTCAATCATTTATTTTTGATACTTTTTCTTTAATTTTTTATTTTTTATGCAAAAATTTGCTGAAATTTCTGTTAATAGTTAGTTGATGATTGTGTATGCAAGTTTAAGTTTGATTCCTTTACTCTACATAAATAATAATAATAATAATAATAATAATAATAATAATAACAACATGAAGGGAGAGTACCTTTTGATGATCATTTCTTGGGGAACAATTTAAAAGAATAATTTTGTGTTTTAACTATGTTAACCTTGATGTTCACATGTTGCGATTAAAAGCGGTGCACATATGTTATTGTGAAATATAAAATTTATTTTTGAACTTTGGTTCCTTTGCTGTGATAGAAATTTTTCTAATTGTGGATGTTCGAGTGAAAATGGTGTGTAGTAGATGGATATTACTGGGGAAGTAAAAGAAAGATGGTGATTTAGAATTGCATTTATGTGTTGAGATTGAGGGAGTGAATGTAATGATAAAAGCTAAGGAACTGTGTGTCAAGTCCGGTATATTATAGTTTTAAATCGCGGTCTTCCTTTTTTAATGAACATAGTATAGGTATCCATTTGCTTATGCAGTTAAAAAGTTTTAATCATGTAAATGATAGTGTAGATAAAATGGAGGTTGAAATGTATGTTCTTGGTCAATGTTTTAAGTTATGGAGCCAGTGATATCCAAATTTTGATCACGTCTCAAGTGATACTTGTATTTGTAACCTGATTTTGTGTCATTGGAGGTGCTAACTGTTTTTTCCTTTTCCTACCACTTCATTTTGCTGAGTGGGAATTTCCTGGATTTTAAGGAGAAAGTATCAATATATATTTATCCTTTGGATTTTTTTTGGCAACCTTTTAAATGAATTCCTAACACTTGGTTTATGCAAATAGGAAGCCTGGTTAGGACATCTACTTTAAATGCATTATCGTTTTCTTCACCTGTGCAAATTGTCATGCTGTTTTGGCTATGAATAAAGAATCTTCTGTATTATCACAAGAAAAAAGAAAAAAAAAAAAAAAAGAGGAGTGCAAAACGAGTAAAGGTGCCTAGTTTCTTGACTTATTTGTTTGGAGCTGCAAAATTGCACCATCTGCTTATCTTGGGGAATTCTTTCTCGTGCAATTTTTTTTTTTTTTTTTGTTTTTTAAATTGCTGCTGTTTTGTAAATGACTCTTCTTGTCTTGCTTACCTGTTAATTACTTACCTTTGTTTCAATACATTCTACGTGTGATATTGGAGAAAGTTGCTCGCTGAATATGTATGTTTATGCTTGGAATGAAAGAAGTACTGAGACGAAGTTCTTCTAAAACCTGTCATCTATTTTCAGATCATGTAACAGTAAACTTTGCAAGAAGTGGTGGCCCTGGAGGTCAAAATGTCAATAAAGGTCAGCTACCGGCTTGCTTGTGGTTAATAATTGCAAATTTGTTATGCTCTTTTCTTTTGCTATTTACACTACTTGTATGTTCTATGTTGTCCTTCTTAAACATAGTTTTCCTTTTGCAGTAAATACAAAGGTGGATATGCGGTTCAATGTTAGAAATGCAGATTGGCTCAGTGAAAGGGTCAAGGAGAGGATCATGCAAATGGTTAGCTATTACTGCTACTTGTGGTGTTTTATAATACAAGGAAGTCTTTGGTAATTTTAATAGGTCGTTAAGCTTAACCAATTTGTTTCTGCCATGTATAGATTTAAAAGTACAAGTTATTCCTATTTCACTGGTCATTGCTGTGAGCATCCATGTAGCTCTGAGTCTCTGACTACTGTTCTTTTTCTACTTTCTTTTATTCTCAAGGTTGGGGTGGCAGAGGGGAGGGCTAGCTATTCATCTTTAAGAATTCCATTTTTGGTACAAGGGAGACTCTGTCTTGCAAGGGTGAAACGGGAATGGGAGGTGGAACAAGTCACCTAATGGTAAACAAATGATGTTTTTGAGACTGCAAGTTCTAGTTAGGACTGGATGCTCATTTTCAATTTTTCAGATCATGGGCTCTATTTAGATTAGTTAAGCCAAGATAAAAAATCTGTTGGCCCCAAAAATAATGCAACCAATATAAAGATAAATGAACTTGCAATAATAATGATAAAGTCATAACAAAACAAGTTCATAAATAAAAAATAAATAAAGTAAAAGGAATAAAGAAAGCACACCAAAATTTTTATAGTGTTCGGTACTAAACTCGATACTTACATCCACTCCCAAGTATAACTACTTGGAATTCAATCCACTAGTAGCTTTTTCAATTGTTGGTGAAGCAAACCAATTTGTACATAAGGGAGGATCACTCTTGCTCTCTCTTTTTAGCTCTAGTTGAGCCAAAGTCACCACTTTGTTCACACTAAGCTCTACCGAAATTAGCCAAGAGTTTTACACTACTCACAACCCCCACGCTATGCTACAATTGAATGCTTCCACTTACCCAATTGAGAACTACTCTATCCCAACCAATTACCTCACTTAGAACTACAAGCACACACTCACACAAGAATATTTTTTCTCAAAATCACTCTTTAAATACTTGTAAACTAAGTAGTCAAAAGTCTTCTATCAATTCTATACATATTGGTATATATAGGGGTGAGAAAAGGGGTTAAAATGAGCTCAAACAGTCAAAAATACAATGTTGAAAAACTAGCCGTTACTGCATCCGGATGCTCATCCAGATGCTCGTCCGGATCATGCGGACGTCCGGATGGTCGTCCGGATGGTCTCTGTCCAACTCATTTTGAGCCCTTCCAGCTATCCAAACGTCCGCATCTCTTCTGGTGCGTCCGCATGGTCGTCCAAATGAGTTTTTCTTTGTATTTTTCATCTTTTTTTGATTCCTAATGATTTTACTGCAAAGATAACTCAATAAAATATTAGTAAACATTATCATTAGTTTGTTAATCATCAAAACAAAGATGATGTGAGACCCTAAGGTCTTCAAAATCATTCATCGTCTAGAGCAATATGTGATTTGTGTAGGAAGTATTGATATGTGCTGCTTGTCTTTGGTTTCAAATACGGTCTATTTCCCTTCTTTTATGAATGCTAACTGGTGTTATTTAGATAACTGAGGATACATTGCTGTGATTCTTCCACCTTTTATTGCTCTATTGATGATGATATTTTATATTTCTAAAAATAACTCAGGGCTTCTTCCCTTCTCCAGAATTTTTAGCTTTGTTATCCTTATACAGCAAGATGATGAATTATATACTGTCGTGTGATTACAACTCTAATTTCTAAAATTGTCAACAGGAAAAGAATCGGATCAACAAGGATGGGGAGCTTATAATTTCGTCAACAAAGACTCGTACCCAAAAGTTAGTTTCTTCTTGTGTCTTATCATCTGTCCTGAATTGTAGCAAAAGTCACAGGTAACAAAGTGCATGTTTTTTGTAGGGGAAACATTGAAGATGCTTTGGCGAAATTACAGGTATTTATGAGACTAATAAAGAATTTCCAGGTACCATCGTGTTTGTCCTTGTGTTGCTAGTATGCATGAGCTTTTCCATCCCATCTACGTGGTAAAAGTGATCCATCAATGTCAAGTGATACTTCAGTAGGTATAATTAGTTGTCTGATGTAACACAGATTCTTTTTTAAATGAATGATGCAGGCTATTATTGATGAGGCATCTTACGTCCCACCACCTCCATCTGAAGAGACGGTGAAGAAAATTAATAAGTTGTAAGATTTTAATCTAATTTACATATTCTAAGTAACTTTTCTTTGCAATAAGTACATGTTGTTTGCAATAGTTGTCAACAAATTTTTTTCCTTTTTAGGGCAATACATACTTTTTTCAGTATCCTATTAAACGAACTTGCCCGTCATTACTTCTTGTAACAATACTTCAGCTCTCTCTCTCTCTCTCTCTCTCACTCACACACACACAAACACACATTTGAGTATGTGCATCATGTTTTCTTGCATAGTACTCCGCCTAGGTATCAAAAAATATGTATCCTTTAGGGGGCGCTATATGTCTTTCGCTATCAAAACTCCTCGTGTTCTGTCCCTTTGTTGCCTGTCCTATAGTGCACCATGCATCCTTGGTTACCGGAGTTCCTTGGATTGTGTACAATAATTTACATGCTTGGGACAACTTTCCTTATCTCTCTCTAGTTTATAGAATATGACACTTTAGGTCTCAGTGCCATTTAAGTTTTCAACATTCCTTGTATTGTGTATATCCTATTGCAGCTTCAGAAATCTCTCTTGTGCATTTTAGTAAGCCTAGCACGTTGTTTTCTCACAAGTGCATGTGCTCGGCCACCAACAAACTGTGTTTTTTAGGGGAATATGTTTTCCTTGAATTTTTGGTTCTTTCGAACTGACCTCCCTCCCTCCCTCTCTAACACTCATATTTAGGGCTGCCATTGGGGAGCAGAAACGTCTTGACAACAAGAAAGCACATTCACAGAAGAAAGCTTTTAGAAGAAGCCGAGACAGTTGGGACTGAGTTGTTGGAGCATGAGCTGTGTGCAGCTATTTTTGCAGTGAATAGATAAGTAAGCTGACTGTTGATGTAGATCTTTAGTATTATTTCCTTGTTTTCAGGGTTATAATCATTTAAACTATATCTTTTAAGCATCTAGTGTTACTTGATAGGGCAGCTCCTTGATTATACAATTTAGTAGACAGTGGAAGGGCATTCCTGCCCTCAACCAGTTAGGAGAGAAGGATGCTGCGGTAAGAAGAGTGCCGCCTCATTCTTTGTTGACAAGTTGGAGTACTGCATCTAGATATAGTTCTTACAGAACCCTATCAATTGTGTTTATACTATTATATGTGAATAGGCCTTTTCTGGAACCTTCGTAATGATGTAAATTTTGCAGTCACCGACAATTTTTCCATTTTTCAACGCCTAAAAAAAGGAAAAAAAGGGGGAAGGGGAAGGCGAAGGGGAGGGGGTCGGGGAAGGATTCCTCATGGTACTTGAGACGATTACTAGCAATTGTTTGCACCACCGGTATTTCTGAATTGTGAACTGACATCAAATTTTCGTTAACTCAGTAGTTTATAAAGGCATTCCGACAGCACAATGAACCTTTCAGTTGCGGGCTTGTCCCCATCACTCTGCGGGGGTCAAAGAATAAGGAAGTAGTTGTGATGGAAATTTCTGTCTTTACGCGTCTGTTGGGCTTGCATATGTTCAGACCTTAGCCTCAGGAGGGTTGTTCTACAAAAGCTGTGCCTTCATTTCCAGTTTTCTGGCCTTTTGATGCGACGGTACTTGACATGCTAGTAGGCGAATCTCTTTTTGGCTTCTTATTCTGCAGCTAACGATGAATATTAGGTTCCCTTTGTTTTTCTTTTTCTTTTTAATTTTTTGCAAACAATTCTTGTGGAATAAACTCGATCTTTACACGCGTCAACACAGTGTGTACATGCAGATTAAGTTCGCATTCATTTCTGCGCAACTACTTCGTATGATCGCATGAAATTGAATTCGGTTCGATGCCGAAGGCTAAAGTGGAAATAGAGATAATGCCTCTTTGTCTTTTAGGATATAAACAAAATCAAAATATCAACCACACAAACTAGTTAGTTCAGCCGTGGGTGCCTTTGCGTTGAGTGTTTAAGCTTCAAAGTTTTAGTACGCCAGTTTCAGGCTGGATTGTGAGATTTTGTTTATCTAGCCATCAAGCCTGAAAGTGTACGGAACTTAAAAGGGTTTTTGAGTTTACCAAATTGGGAATAAACCACATTAAGGAAAAATTTTTCATACCATGTAATGGCGAAAGAAGATCATATAGTTTGTCAGACTAAACTTCAAAATCGATCAAAGCTTTTATGCACGGCTAGCTGACTGGAAATAGGAATACACTAATTTCATTTACATAATGAAACAAGGAAAAAGAAATTACAAAAGTTTTGGTAGCTAATTCTATTGATTGATTGAGATCTCAAAGGTGCATGCTCTTCCATGCCTGATCACTGATCTAATCAATTGAGAAATCATTTCCGGATGAAAAACTCCTCTCCCGTTTCTCGATTAATGTGTTTGATCCATCTGCTCTCACCTTTTCTTGGACCTGAATTCCCCCCTCTTGCTCCAATATGTGCCATATCCAATCCTTTCCCCACGGGCAAAAACACTGAACGAACAACCCTTGATTTAGCATCAAGAACTGTGCGCCATTTGAAATCTGATGCAGTCCTGGAGAAAGCATTCTTGCATATCAAAACAGCACCCCTTTCACCTAGCTTAGCCACCTTGAAAATTCTTGCAAAGTCGTTGCGCCTGCTATCCACAACCATGAAATCAATACCTTCTAAAGCTTTCATAGCCTCCTCCTGGTCACCAACGATGACTTCAGGCGATTTTCCTGCTTTCTCCATTGCTTGAATGTACTCCAACCTTGAGGATTCATCAGCAATTATGCAAACATGCCTTCCACCAGAGTGATGGCTGGCAATTGCAAGGCCAATACTTGTTGCCATCACCCCACCTTGTGACCATGTTTCCACAATCAGTTTTGCATTCCATCCAGCTGCCATGGCAGATATCATTTCTGCTACACTGGATTCATTGGCAATTTTACACTGCAAATGAAAAAAAAAAAAAAAAAAGGTCATAATCAACATTAGAGATAAATACTTTTAGAAAAATTATGAATTTTAATGCAAAGAAGAACTTACTGTTTTCACAGTATCAAGAAAAGCCTTGGAGGCTGTTTCTGGAGACCAAACTAGCTTCATATCTTCTGCTGATGATTCTTGTTTTCTGGGGTGGTTTTTGTTGCCCCCTTTCCAGCTTTTCTTGATCTTCAAGGCTGGGGAGGAATTGTGCTATTCTTTGCAGGAAAGGTAAAATGGTGAATGATGTAAGTGAAGATGTGTGAAGGTGGGGGTTTTAAAATGAGAGAGACAACGACCTAGAAAATGTCATATCACACCGTTGACAATTGTAACTTTGCGACCCCAGCAAATCCAACGTGTGGATTGGGATCACACTCGTTTACATATTTGCAATTGCTTTTGTTGTTCTTTTATTATTTTGGTTAGAAATTTTTGTTGTTTTCTGTGTTTGATTTAATGACATTTATATCACTGCTTGGTTGAGACAACTAGTTACTTGTATTTATAAAATTCGTGCTCGAATCAACATGTCATTCAAGGTTATATGCACATTTTATATTACTACATCTGGAGAAAAGGCAGATTTCATGCTTAAAATATTAGACATTTGGAAAAGTTTTCTTTAAATATATCCTCGCCTATATGATAGGAATATCAGATTCCGCCCATAAAGACAAAGGAAGATTTTCATGGATTTCAATCCCAGATCCTCTGCTGCAAGAATTTTGGGCTAGGGACAACTCAAAATAGTTCTATGTATAGTATAAATTTACTGAGCTCAATTCCTCTCAAGTCTTGTGTCAGTCAATATAACGTAAAACAGCCGATTGAAAGGACCCTGGTTACATGCAATGAAATTTATCCTGTCCTTGTTCATTTTGATTTTTTTTTTGGGTGCAAATAACAAATAGGAGGGTTGTCATTTCACTTATTTTAGAGTCTTAATTTTTGTTTAAGCATAATTTCCATGTAGTCTAAGGCCCCTGGAGCAGTCGACATCTCTGGAATTTGAACATTTAAAAAAAAAAAATTGTGAAGCTTCTCTCCATTGCAATCGTATTGAAATGTTCCATGTGAGGAACAAAGATGCCGTATGGAGATACAACGTCCATCGTCCATCTTCCTAGGACAATGACTCTATTGTACAATCGTACTCAATTGATGGAATCTGTGCACGCTTTTCACATCCGACTAACCGTCATAGTTGAAAAGTGATACCATGTGATAACATTTGGGTTTTGTAGAAGTTTACGGTGGAAAATCTTTTTTTTATCAAACATATACTATATACTATTACATTGGGAGAAGAATGGTGATGGTAAGATTTAGACCCCTAACCTTTGAGGTATAGTCGTAGAGATCTAACCACTCGACTATCTATTCGTTCTTAATTTACGATGGAAAATGAAACAAAAGAAAACTCCAATTCTGATAGGGATTTGGATTCCCAGATAAATGGATATCTACATTTACCCTTAAAAAAAATTAAAAAATGTTTTAAAAATCAAAATAGTTCATTATCCCTTTCATGGTTGATACGAGTAGCACATATAGAAAATACAAAATAAATATTTATATTTCTTCATTTAGTCAACTAATCTTATGTTACATCCAGATTTCATATTTCCTCAGAAGGAATGTACTTTTGGACATGAAATTGTGAGAGAGATGAGAAACGAGAGAAGACCTAACTAGTTTCTCAAGAAAACCTTTCAAACTTAAGAATAAACTGTTCAATCTTTTTATTTCCCTTACCTTTTCTTCTCCACTAATGAAAATGACAAATATATTTTCTCCATATTCATTTTCATTTTTCTCTCAAGCCCTCTTTCTACAACGTTCAGAGTCTAACAGTTCAATTATTGTCAACTTGGCATGAGTATCCATCCCCTCACTGTACCACTCCAATTATTTGCTCTCGCCCACTTAGAGCAAATGCAGTATATGGCAAATGAACATCAAACATAATACCAATATATAATACATTTCCTGTTTGAAAAAATAATTTTGTTATTGTCCACTTTTTTCTTTTTCTTTTTCTTTTTCTTTTTCGGGTAGGTATTTGGGACCGCATGAGAGACAAAGAGAGAAGAAAATCGGCAATAGCTTCCCTAAAAGATCCCGAAGACCGTACGATACCTCACAAACCGCTCGCAACGGCTTCTCATTCTCTGCTGCTGAAGATTTTATACAATAGATTGTAGGCCGCCAACTACGCTGACTTCATCTCTTATCAAATATTCATCATCGGTCCATTCCATTTCCACGTATGCATACACGTTTTAGAGGAAAATTTTTAAAAAATAATAAATTTAATAAAAACTTAGTAATTTTCATAAAATTTTACTTTTTCTAAAATAACTTTCCACCACCATAACATTTAATTTCACTTATGTAACTAATTTGGACAAAGTAGACTTTAGTTGATTTTTATTGGACAGCCAAATAAGGCATTCAGGCTTGAAAATGGTGCTACAATAATATTCTTCTTTAAAATTATTCTAATTTCTCAACAAAAAAAAAAAAAAACTAGCTATTGCAATTAAGCATGGTCACGTCCCATTTTCATATGGTACATTAATAGTAATTATATCCTATCACATATCTACGGTGGATCTTGTCTGCAACTACTAAATAAGCAATATTCTCCATTCTTATGTGGTGTGATAATCATGCAAAACCTTCTAACTTGAAAATTGACCGTCGAAATTGAAAGATATTTACTATCTACATATGATAAAAAAAAAAAAAAAAGGCCGAACAGAAGTCAAAAACCGTATATGGTAACCATCTTAGTTTTCTTTTTTAATATATTGCAATTTTTTTTTCCCGATGTTGGCTGGGGGTGGGATCTGGGATAGGTGGGAGATGCTTTTCTGAATTAAATTAAGCAGATAATCCCTTGACTGAGGGTTGGTTCTGATAGTTTAAAGTCAACTGATTGTGAATTTTATATAAGCTTTTTTTTAGGTGTTCTTGTTTGCATTTGGCTTCTGCTTTAACTTAATTTAGGTTGAAAAAAAAGCTAAATATGAAAAGCAGACCTTTAAGGTGCTTTTAGAAACATTTTTGTTGCTTCTTAAACTTTTGAAATTAAAATCTTTTTTTTTTAAATAACTTTTTCAAAAGCTTTTTCTTATCCAGCCTATGAAAAATGCAATATAGCTAATCAGATCTTTAGCTAGTAAAAAATGTTTATGTCACAACTTAATATTATCCACAAATTACACTTGTACGATTTGATGTTAAGAAGAAAAGTGTAAAGATGCGGTGATTGAACACTTCGATTATATTTGATATACATACATACATACATACATACATACATACATATATATATATATATATATATACACACACACACACACACCTATATATAAGCATTTTAATTTTGTCAACTTGAGAAATTATAATGAGAATTAACGGTGATCCTAATTGTTGTGCAGAGGAAATTAAATAATTGAGTAAAGAGAAGATAACGCTGTTATTGATGTCCTAGTTGTTAGTTTCTTAATCATTTCATGCTTAACCAAGTTGTAACATATGTATAACCCAGAAATTCACTTGCATGATGATGACGTTAAGTATGGAGTCGGCCTCCAGTCAGACCAGAACAAGATAAGTATGATCTCAGCTGACAAGAATTAATTGTAATACCATTAACAGGATTAACACTGTTGATCAATTCCTAAGCAGAGAATTTTATTTAGTAATACAAATAGACATGATTAATGATTATGACCACAAACCTTAAAATATAACTACCCATTAATGTTTTTCAGCTACATGCTATGTTTCTTAGATGTATCACTTCTTTTGTCCTTTTAAGACCGCATAGAATTTGACTAGATTATTTTTTTATAGTACTTAATTACAGAAATACTTGTGATCAAAAGAAGCAAGTTAGCATCACCAAGACATTGCACAATCGTTGATTAATCATTTGCTTTCATGCCTCGAGCTCTTAACATTATCTTATTATGGTGGCTAGTTTGATGACAAAATCCAATTAAGAATCATGGTTACAGCTATCAAGAGTTGACCTGAGATTGTGGAAAAAAAGAAAACAAAGAAACAAAGGTTGAAAAACAAAGCCACTACTAGATACTTATACATGTACTCAATTGGTGACGAAGGATGCATGTATCCCTTATTTGCACTGTGGTCCATAACACAACAATATTATACTACACAAATCTTGTTTTTACTTTTATAATTAAGAAAAGTCACTGAAGGCCAATATCTTCGTAAATTCCTTCCGAATTGGACAGCAGCCCACAGAACAGAAGTCGTGTAACAAAAGCAAATGAGTTGTGCTGCTGATGTGGGAAATAATAGATTGTTGAAACTTGCAGGAATATTCTTCTTATAGTTACTAGTACCTTCTTTGTCTTCCACTAATAAACCTCGTAACTTGTTATAGTCAATTGATGGTTAGTCTTACAAGTTACAACAACTCTATTCAGCACTCATGACATATCCAATACAGAATATGAGCCATCATAAGCCATGCAAGATCGAAACTATATTACTGAAGTAACCTTTGATTGATTCAAATTAAGTTAATGATAATACCTTTGTTGCTACGCATTCAAACTTTCAGAAAACTTTGAATGTGGATTGAGAAAAGCATGAACCAGAAGGAGTTACTTTTCAATCTAGAGGGTCTCTTTGACACTAATCTATCATTCTCAAGGTCTAGGGAGAGCCAAATGGCAAGTTTGAAATGTCCTGACTGTTTTGGCTTTACATCATTACATTTGTATTGTACTATCATTTGGAAGTTAATTTGGATGAAAATGAGGGAACTATACCTGTAATTTTATACTAAAAATTTATGTAAAATAAGAAGGAAAGATGGACCATTCAATAGATATTATCTGATTGAATAATGAGACTGGATTTTTACTCGTAATTGGGGGAGGCTAAGTGCGATTTCTTTCGTACTCCTGTTGGACCAGGAAAAAAACAATATTTTTTTGAAATTTGAAGCCCATAACCCAAATTGATATGGTAGTTGTGAAATTTAAGCCCTAAAAAAAGGTGAAGTCCAAGAAACTGTCAAAATCATGGGTTTAAGAAGGTGGGCCAAAAGCCCGAAAGTTAAAGAATAGGTGTTACCCAAAAAAAAAAAAAAAAAAAACCTTAAATTTCCTTCTACACCCCCCCTCAAAAATAACAATCACTTTAATGTTTTGTTCTCTCTCCTGTGGCACGGCAGTTAGGAAGGATTTAAAGGAGAGGGAAACAGGTAGTATTCGGGGTGTGTGTGACGAATAGTTTGAGGCCTTTACCTAGCATATCATTGAGAACTTCATCTCATTATGAGGCAAGATACATTTGTAATACAATTATGAGGCAAGATATATTTGTAATATAATTGTTGTGATTACTTAAAAAAAATGTTTTATTATCACAATCTATAGTTAAACTCCTTTGAGGCGCTGATGCTAACGGCTGTATTGTGCCTACCAACATATAGGACCTATGTAAAAAGCTTGGCCTTCCTTCTAACCAAAAAAAAAATAATAATAAAATAAACAAATTGTTTGCACAATTAGTTTAATATCATGATCCCATACTTTTGTGTGACTAAAGTAAAGCTTTATAAAAATAGATTATGTACTATGCTTTTCATTTCTCACCTTCATAAATAAAAACACAGTTAAAAGAAAATATTGGTGGTGAAGTTAATGTAGGATTATCATCCTAAAACTTCTATTCTCTGTGTAATTCATCAGTTTCTGCCTCATACTGTATTAAATACCAGAGCGGACCTTTGAGATTGCTGCTGTAACTCCACGGCCTTGCAAGAGTTATCATGCAATTAACGGTTCAAATTGAGTCACTCCTGATATGATATGATCAAAAATTTTAAATTTTAAATTTTTTGGAAAGAATCTTTTTGCTACCCAAATTTGACGCAGCATTATTGTAATTTTATGCATCTCAACCAATTTTTTTACTACTGCCATAGAGGTGGAAGAAAATGTAGTCCCACAGTCTTCCTGTAGACGGTCACAACTGCACTCGGCTCCCATTGTCTTGGGCTTTTATTCTCGGAAGAATCCTTCAAAGGGCCAGGCTCCCTGGCCTGCTGAGTTGTTTTTAGATTGTCAGCTGAGTGCAGCAGCGAGGATTCCTTTTTTTTTTTTTTTTTTT